>VNJZ01010986.1:0-37323 GCA_008042795.1 Drosophila asahinai
CGGCAGCGAGTCCATGTACTTCTTGAGGTCCATCGGGAAATATTCAAAGATCAGATATAAGTGAGTTTCTCCCATCACAACGTCCTCCAAGCAGACGATGTTCCCATGCTTCAACTCTTTCAGCAATGAAATTTCCCTGTATTGAAAAACAAATTTGGTAAAACGTCGAGTAAATTATAATATATGAAAAAGATAATCGGTTATAAGCTAATGGTATTGCAGGCATTAAGGATGTACATCATTCATTATGGACCTCGAAAAGAGAGTTATGTACGGATGTACGTACATATGTATGACAGTACATATTGATGTACATTTTATCATGCTTAATTATGGGTTACCTAACCTAACAAATCACAAATTCACTTAATAAATCGGTTTACATAGCACATCTTCAATGGAAAATATACATAAGAACGTGCGTCCATAGTTTGCGAAGTTCATCCGACGCCAAGACAGGTTACCTGATTGCGGTCGAAGGGACGCCCTCGTTGTCCGATTCCAAGCGAATTTTCTTTATCGCGACTAATTGTCCTGTTACGCGGTTGCGTCCTTTATACACCACACCAAACGCGCCCTCTCCAATCTTCTCAATTTTCTCGAACTTCTCCATTTTTTTTTTTTCACTTATTGAACCAAAAGCACCAAATGAACACGTGAAAGTCCAGACTCTTAATGTTGCCAGACTGTCAAAACCAAGAAAACAAGCCTACTTTATTTATGTGCCATTTGAAATATGGAATAGAAACACTAAAATGCAATAGGAACACTAAAATGCAATAGGAACACTAAAATGCAGGGCTAAACGGAACGGTGCTGGTTAAAATCAGCTGATGCATAAATTCGCAATGTTAAACTATGGCTTATATATTTAATTTAGTATACAGTTTTGTGACGATTAATAGAAACGTTAACAAAAATAAATTACAAATAATTCAACTAGTTTCTAATTCGACAGGCTGCTCTTAGTTTCAAGGCTAGGTATTTTGAAGATTCGAAGAGGTTAATAATACCTTTCGATCAAGATATAAATGGTTCCGATCGGACTATAGTAGCAGATTTCCAATTCTACGGCTCTATATAGTAGTCTCCTTGCGCACCACAGTCTCGGTGCTCATCGTCACTACGTGGACTGCCGCGTCCACAGTGATATTAGAATTAAACACTCATACATTTTTACAACACAATTGTTTCGGCAGCCAAACTCTTTACCAAACTCTCTAGCCTGGCAAATCAAAGAACGCCTTCGAAAACATGAATACAATTCTACGATACATGTGGCATTGGCCAAATCCAAAAATATTTTTCTTGAGTACAAATTTTGTCTCTCTCTTTTTTTCTTCAGCTGCCTCTTCCAAAAGCACAAGATTAAGACTTCAAGATTGTTTCTTTTCGAAATAACTAAATTGAGAACAAATTCCTCTCGATTTCAAGAATGCTTCTTCGAGATGAAGTGAGAGGAAACCCAGTGGCGCCACCCTGCTACGACCGATTGTCTTTGTCTTTATTTCAGTTTTATTTATAATTTAAAACCTATACATCTTGTGAACTGTTCTTGAACAGAACGCCAATATACTCCGAAATACTTTGATATAGTTTGAAAATGTTGAATGTTTGTTTTTATTGTTTAATTCTGTGTTTTGTTGGAGCTTGTGTATCAGTGCGTCCGAACCTTGACACTCGTTTTTTCGATGACATTTGACTTCTTGGATCTGCAGCAGCTTCCGACTTTGTGGTTTCTACTCCTCGTCCTTTTGCGGTAACTCGTCTGGAGCCACAAAACCCTCCTCAGTCGCATATAAGATGTCGAAGATCTTTTGAACAAGCGGATCCCCTTCGGCGTCACCGGCTTTCTCGGCTTCTCTGCAAAAAGCCTCGATGTCGCATAACTTATCGTAGTAGATTTGGGAATACTTTTTCCATGTACATCTGACCTCGTTGGGCCTTTCCATGGTCTGCTGATTGTTGACCGAGGCTGCTGAATCGTCGTTTGCTTCACTGCTTGCTTCGGCGAACTTCACTACCAATTTCTTGGCCGCAGGGCGCTTCGCTGCCGGTGGGGCACGCCGATGGCTGCTGGGCACACCGCTGGAGCCAGTGGCGGGCAGGGACTTGGAGCCCATGAGCTCAGCATCGTCGGATTGCAGCGCATCCTTTCGGTCCTGCATGGATGCCAGCTTCAGCTGTAACTCGTTCAGTGACCCCTTGAGATCTGCGACTTCCTTTTCGAACTTTCCTCCTCGACTGGACACCGTTTCATCCAGAGCTTGAAGCTGCGTTGCCAGAGCTACTTGTTCCGCTCTCGCAGTATCCTTAGCCTCCAGGGCGTGCCTCAGTTCGGATCGAAGTTGTTTTATCTCCAGATCCCGGTTAGAAGCTTCCTGCCCAGAAGCAAGCAGCTGCGACTGCAGGCTATCCACCTTCTCCTGCAGGTTGGAGGACACCTTCTGCTCCTCTCCCAGCTGACTCAGGAGGTTGTGGGCGTTCATGAGCTTCACTTTGAGCTCTTCATTGTCATATTCCAGTGAATCGTTGTTCGCTGCGACGGTGGGTTTCACTACCGATTTCGTGGCCGCAGGGCGCCTGGCTGCCGGTGAGGCACGCCTGCTGGCCACTCCGCTGGAGCCAGTGCCGGGCATGGACTTGAAGCCCATCGGGGCGCCCTCGCGGACCTCACTGGCATCGTAATACCTGCCATTGTATTTGACATCGAACAATTTTTTGAACCACTGTAAAAATTCCAAATTTTCTTGGGGACGACCCTTGATCAGTTTGTCAACGGGTATTATCTTGTCCACGGACATCTTTTTGAAGCCAGCCTGCAGTAACTTGAAGTTTTCTATGAACTCATGCTCCAGATTTGTTAGGAATTTGACACGCTTCACGGGCACTGAATTTGGAAACATCATGTCCATTAACTGGCAGTAGGCAGCGCCCGTGCATAGCTCCTCGATTTTGGAGAACTGCGAGTTCAGACTATTGTTGACCCATGCCAGCAGTTCGTTCCGCGAGAGATTCTCTGAAGTGGCACTTGTGGCGTGGACGTTGACAGCCATCTTCCTTTTAGTTAATCTTTGTCCTCTGGTTACTTAGGCAGCACTGAAACATACCAAAACAATCGAGTATTACGACTATAGCTTGTGGTCAAATTTTAGAACAAACTGGATCTGCGTGCAACAGATTCCAATGTTGTTACCAAATTAGGCAAGTCTAGCTCTTATAGTCCCTGAGATCTGTTGTTTCACACGGACGGACAAACTGGCAAACGGCAGTTTCAAAAAAAGGCAGCCTGTAGAAAATTTACCTTTTTGATTCCGGTTTTTTTCACTAGAAATGCAATTTTTTTCACTAAATTAGAACACTTGCCACTACGAGAAACAAGTTGTGACTGCGAGAAACTTTTGGATTGTGGCGACACGAAACGAATTTTTGACACGTGCAGCGTTTGCAACTATGATCGTTTTAGAGTAGCCAAAAATCAAGGTGCAAGTGCAAGCCTACTGGGCACCAACCATTGAAACGAGCGAGCAAACGAAAATAAAAGCGACGAGTAAAAGCGGCGAGTGAAGACGACAAGCAAAGACAACGAGACAAGTCAGAGAAAGCAATGACGAGACCACAAACTTAAGTATTTTCTGTAAGTTTAATATTAAATAAGACCATAATAAATCATTCAATAAATAAATCAAGTATAAAAGCTACAGTCGAGGGTGACCGACTGTGAAATACCCGGTACCCAAAGCATTCTCGGCGAAATTAAATAGCACCCACACATGGAAAAAACAAAATGTTGACAAATGAAGACAAATGTTGCTATAAACATGTTAAGCAACATTCAAAAGAGAATTAAAATGAATACCAAAATAGAAGGTACGAGCTGTGTTTTAAATATAATGTTTTGCCAATTGCTTCTTATTTGTATATAAATAAATATTGGATTTCCAGTGTCTTCGTCTGTCTGTTAAACTCTTAATATTACATACTCCCACTTATTGTTATTGTTTTGTTTAGAGTTTTCTTTATACCACAACCTTTCAATTAAATTCCTTAAATTATGCTTTAAACAAGATAACATAATAAATTTATTTTACTAATAAGTCACCTTGAGATATGGAATAAATAAATCCCCGTACCCGGGCTCTAGATAGACTCTGTCCTGGCTGCCCACGCAGCTTCATGGCTAGCCCCGTCCCAGTGTTTCCTGATGCTCCATTCCAATCCAATTAGTTGCTCCCAGTCAGCCAGTGTCCCCGATCCCACGATCCCCTGCTGCAGTTCCTCTATCACACGCTTATGAAAATTCACGTGCTCGAAATTCGCGCACACTAATTAAGCGCTGCCAACTAAGTGAAGTAAGTTGCCTCATGATGAGCAGAGGCGGAGGCGGAGACGGAGACCAAGGACCTCTGTCCTCTGTCCCGTCAACCGCTCGCTCACTCTCTCTGTGCTGCCCCAGGCAGGCAGCTTCCTTCGCCTTTGCTTCATATAATTTATGTTACATTTGCTGGCTGGCATAACTTTGGCCCGACTCCGTCTACGTCTTGGTCTGGGAGTCTCTGGCCCCGACTACGGCCCTGTCAGTTAGTCAGTCAGTGGCGGGCAAGTCACTTTGAGTTCCAAATCAAGTCGCACACACCCTGCCCACCTGCTCGAGGTGGTCCTGGTCCTGCTACTGCTACTGCTACTGCTCCTGATGCTGATGCTGATGCTGGGAATATGGCACGTGACTTAAATAAATTGCAAAAATCTTTCTCGCCTCTGAGCCGGCATCCTTCGCATAGTTTTTCCTCCCTTTTTTCGGCAGCCAGCCGGAGCTACTTGGCCTTTGTTGCTGCTCGCCAAACGGCGGCATTTATGGCACCCTCGCCCTCGTCCTCGCCTCCGTGTGCGCCAGCCATCCAGCCAGGCAGTGTGTTTTCATCACTTTATTAGCGAGCAGCTTGAAAAGTTCCCTCGAGCGACTCCTCTCCGGACTCCCGGACCCTCCGACACACATAATCAACACCTAATCAAAGTAATAGAAACTTATTGGATTAATCGCTGTATGGAATTTCTATTTGCCGATGAAAGGCGGTGATTTTCCGGGGGAAGGAGCTGGAGCTGGTGCTGGAGCTGGAGCTAGAGGAGCACTAATTATGCAGCTCCTCCCAGAGTCTCTTTCTCCGGTTTATCGATTCAATTCGATTCGATTTCTCCTGCTAATCGTCAAAATTGGCAAATCTCTGGACAACGATGACAGCTGTCAAGCGGCGCGACGCGGTGCGGCGCGATGACAATGCGATGCAATCTAGCCATCAATTTTGATTAGGCCGCCGCCCCACTCGTTGATGTTGGTGATTCCCCTTCGGAGGCGGAAAATGGGTGGCAGCCGAGTTGATGATGGCTTCGGTCAATAATTGAAATTATGCAGCTGCCTGACAGCTTTGACGGGCCAAGTGGCTTCGGTCCGATCAAGGTTTGCAAAGGCCAGAAGGCAGCAGGCATCAACATACAAAGGACGAGGCTGATTGACTGATAAGGGACTTCAACTCCTTTGTGATTTCGTAGAGAAAAATATGAGATACAAGTCAGGTGGAGATTATGACATGGTTTCGACTTAATGGTTATTTTATTGTGTCAGAAGCAGCACTAGAACAGTTGATAAATCATTACCAATAAATTAATCAAGAGCGTTTCTTAACTAATTAGTTGCCTAAATAAAGGCTTTTAAAAGGTTGTTAGAACAGATAACATTAGGAATACCTTTCGCTTATTAATATATTTTAAATATAAAGGAAATTTCATAAACACGATCTGGCCCCTCTGTATAATATTAATCGATAGACGCGTTATTGTAGATAAAAATCGGTAGAGGTAGATATAAGCTAAAAATTTAAAACAATAGGATATTGGCACCTAAAACGAAAATGAGTAAGACGCTAAAGATCATATCAAAATGAATGAAAGCTAGATCTGTAAAAATTGGCTTTATCGATGTTTTTCAATATTTCGGGAAAACTATCGATACTATCACGTTACATATTACATGACAATATTTTTAAATATGTGTTAATGTAAATAATAATTCGAGCTGAAGGCCCTACCAGCTAAAGCTCAAACCCCCCTGTTAGCACTTAGTTTTAAATATAGGCTAGCAATATTAAAAAATAAATAAATAAATAATAATTATGATTCCTTTAGAAATTAATAATTAAAAAGTCTTGATTTTTTTCTAAGAATAATTTGAATCTTAAGTCTTAACTCATACCTACATATACCCTTTATCTTTGTCTTAACTTAATTTTTTTTTCCAATTAATCATAAAATGAAAAATTGTCACCAGACTTCCTTAAATATTTCATATTTAAATGCTTTGACTTTTTTAAGCTTAATTTTATTTTCATTTAATGCGAAGGTTGAGAAAAAGTTGGAATTTAAAACTAAATAAAACTCCCGATAGTATCGTGATAGTCAAAAAACATCGATAGTGCTGCCAAAAGTCTTTCATCGATAAAATCGATAATACCATCGAGGTTCTTAGAGCTCGAATAAAAGCCAATCCAACATATTAAAATACAACAAATATAAACCGTGTAACATTTATTTAAAGATAAAAAATTATAGTAAAAATAGTAAACTTCATTCACCATTTTCTTTCTGTGCACTTTTGAAGCCCCTGCCCTTCGCTGGCTGGCTTTTGTCAAGCAAAAAAGCCGATTGCCAGTGGACCATGGCCACCAGGGATCCACTGAAGGATCCGAAGGGAGAGCTTGCCAAGAGCCCCGCCGGCCACCGCAAAGTGGGGCGGTGCTGCATCAGCAGCTGGGTCCATCCTTGGCTCCATCCTTATCCGTCCTTATCCATCCAGCCATCCCCATCCACCCGGCGGTGTCTTCGTTTTTGTGTCTTCGTTATGAAGTAAATGAAAAATTTATTTAGACCAAGGCATAATTATACAAATTGGGAATGCAATTAAATTTAATTGTTCCAACGTTGTTCCGCCTGCCAACACTCTTCGCTTCAAGTAAGCGAGCAGGCGAGTGTGTGTTCGTCCTCGGCAGCATGTGTCTGTCGGAGAGTGTTCCTTTTGGCCCCTCAGTCGATGGCATGTAAAAACGTTTTGAGCACGAACCTTATCTCTGGGTGCCCTGCTCCCGCTCCCGCTTCAGGATTCCTGCTCCAGATCCAGAGTACAAGTGCGCGTAAGTACCGTAAATAAAACAAGCAGAAATTATAACTGTCGGACGGACGGGAATAAGAAGTGCCGGCGGTGAAGCCGGCGGGGAGCCCCACTATCCGGCAGCTCCAGGAGGCCCGGCCTAGCTGGAGCGACACAAAAACACACCTTTTAATGATACATGGGAGCAGTGGGACACCGGAACACTTGGATACCTGTAATGAGGCACAAAATCTAGAGAAATGAATCGCAAGAAGTTGGCCACGTGCCGGAAGGACAATGGGCTCACAGAAAGCGAGGGTTATGTCACACTTATTTTATCGATAAAAAAGCATAGTAAGGGTATTAAATTGAAGAAATATAAGGCTAATAGTAATAGAATTAACGTATTTAAAAATTATTTAATTTATAAAATAATAAATTGGTTTGGTTAACTCTCTTTTTCCTACAATAAGCTCTTAAATGATGCCTGATGACTTGATATAAGTTTCCTGGGGCGTCTTATATACCATTATATAATTATAGTTGTATTATGAATAATACTATACAAAAGAATGCTAACCACAGAAGATTAACAACTTGAAAATTAGCAATAAAAAGGGTTCATTATTACAAGAAGCGAAATGTCAAAGTAAAGCTCCGTTCTCAGACACGCGAAAAGTGTTCCTAAGCATTGAGTCAAAACGAGAGGTCAATACTCACCATCTAGCTCTATCGCACTGCTTAAGAACACTTTTCATGTGTCTGAGTACGTAGCTTAACAAAAAGAGAGAGAGCGAGCTATCAGTCAGGCTGCCAACTTGTTCCGATTGCCTATCGCTTAAAGTAGCCCACTAATCGATACATCGATAAAAAAGGAAATTGATGCATCAGAAGTGACAGTCTCCGTTCAAATAAATTGTATATTTTATTTAAGCTTTTTCAATTTTAAAGATAGACCCAAGAAGTATTTAAAATATGGCTACAATATCTCATCAGTTACTTTATTTCCGGGACATTTAATGGCCAAAGATCATTCAGCACTTGTGTAAGTATTTCCTTAGCGTGTAGACGGGCAGCCTGTTGACCCAAGAAGTCTTGCCCACCTGCATCCAGCTGTGGCGTGTCCTTACCTTCGGCCTTCGTCGGCCGCCCATCACTCCCCGATGGGGTCTGCCGCCTTGCCGCCATCCTTGCAGCATTTAGTGGCCTATTCAGAGTGACAGTTTGCCCTTATCGTGCTTGGTTTACGCGCTGCTGCACCGAACACCCGCTGTCCGCCAAGGGATACAGGCTACACTGGGGGAAACCAGGGGTTTGATGTCTGAATAGTGGAAAGAGAGGATGTTCAGGGGTGCCAGGATATTCGCAAATGTGTTTAAATGTTTGAAAATGGTTATAAAATAAATAAAATCAAGTTTATGAATTAGTTTTAATCTTTTGTACATAGTAGAAATCAAAAATAAAATTTGTAGCGATTATTTCAAGCTCAGAATTAACCTTAAGAAGAACCTTAAGAACCTTAAATTAATCCTTATTCATATTATTATTTAAAACTCTTTCAAGTGTTTTAATTTATTTCCTTAAGATGCCCCATTTCCCTCAGTGTAGCAATGAAGGAAGCTCCATGTTGGGCTGCCTGGCGGACGTGGGAGAGTTCGGAACGGAACGAAAGACAAGAGGGAAGGCAGGTTCGTGGCATAATATCTTAATTATTTCTTTACATGTGTTTTAATTTTTAGTAAGCACTTGCTATCCAACCGCTCCTGCCCCCTGCTCCGCCTCGCTTGGAATTTCAGTCACGTGCTGCAACTAATCCCCGGTCCCCATGCCCCGTTCCACACCTGGCCAGAAGCAGGACCCGGACACGGCGGAGACCAGGACCAGAAGATTCCAATGGCAACAGATGAGATGGGCACAAAGACGAAGGCGACGGCGACGGCAAAGGTAAATGCCAAAGTAACTAACTGTGCATGCACTCGAGCAGTCGAAGCTGGAGAGGATTGAAGGAGTTGGGAGTGGAGGCTAGGAAGTGGGATTGGATTGGGGATGGGATATGGGGATTGGTATAGGGATAGAAGTAGTGGCAATGTGGGGTAGACAGCCCGCTAACCAGCTCATTTGCAGACTAGGAAGGGCTTCGAGGCGTTTATGCGGAGATGAGTTCTTTTTTAAATTAAAAAATGCTTACAGCTTACAGTAACTGATGCTAATTAACTTCAAAATGTAGCAGGAATACCAGGAGCTTTCCCCTAGAAATTGTGAAAAAGTCTAATGATAAATTTATCCCCTTAATTTATTTCCTTACCAAAGGAGGCCTTTCATATAAATTAAAATATTTATAAATACAAATAAAATTCTCTGAATAAAGGGATATTAGCCCAGAAGAAACTCAAATACTTACGATCCACCCTCGGAGATCCTTGGTTTCAGGATAAACGACGGCATAAACGACGGCGGCTGTCGGGACCGACACTTGCGCCGAGTTTTCTCAATTACTCGGGCCGGGCTCAGAGCCCGTGCTCTGCGTATGTTGATTAAACTCAAAAGGAGAATAGGACGCTGTGCCACTGTGTGTGTGTGTGTGTGCGTGTGTGCGCGCGCGTGAGTGTGTGTGTGTGCCCTTGCCGGCGCCCTCTGTTTGTATTAATCCAACATAATTAAGAAATTTAATTAAAGTGCAGCACGCGCTGAATGTGGAATAGCTAGTTTCATCGCCAGGGAAGGGAAAGGAAAGGAAAGGAACTGGAACTATGCAAGCCAGTCTCAGGATTCGGGCTAGGAGAGGCGAGACCATTAACTCGCCAGATCACATCAAGGTCTTTAAGAACTAGGCAATAGGCCAAGGAGATATCTGGGCGAAATGGTTGGGATCGGAAGAAGGTTAGGCTAAGGTCTGGAAAAAGTAATGAAAATAAACAACTTTTAGTAAAAAAGTATAGGAATTTCATCTTAATAAAATAACTGGTCTCACTTACCTAAGAATATATATGTTTTCTATATTAAGCATATTTTAGAGGTTCCTTCCCTTTATAAATAAATAAAATAAAATATAAATCCCACAAGTCTATAAACAAAACTATATTTAAAATACAGAAAACAAAAAATAAAAATTAAATTTTAATCTAATTGCATTTTATGAAATACGTGTATTGATCTTTAATCAATTCAAAAAATTTAAAATGAGAAAAAACGAATCATGTTATGATCCCTACTTCTACCAGAATGAGAAAAAAAAAATGGAATTTCGCCTTAATAATACAAGAAATCTACTTACTTACCTAACAATATATACATTTTATGCATTAAACCATCTCAAGAGGTTTTTTTAATTTTAGTTTATGAAATTCCCTTGCCTCTTACACAAGTTAATAAATAAAATAAAATTAAAATCCCAGTAATTGCATTTTAAGAAATATACATATGTATTTAGTATTCAAAAATATAAATGAAAAGTAATAAAAGTACCAGGATGAGTAAAACAAAGAGGGTCAGGCCAAAGATGGCACCAAAAAAGGTAACCCTCTTCGGTCCGTTGATCTTGAAACTTTCTTTTGGAGATCTGGCTGTTTTAATATACTCTAAAACCATCTCCTTGTTTTTTTCAATCAGACGACGGCGATTTTCAATTTCCCGCTCCAATTCATGAAGTTCCATCTTCTCCGGCAATATAGTTTCCATAGTTTCCATGGCTGTTCTTAGATTTTGTGCCTTAGGAAACGGATTATTGAAGGAAAATTAGAGAAAAATAATAATTTGTACTTACTGTAACAGAATGTTAGCAAATTTCAGAGATGTTTTTCCTACAAACGAACGAGATGTTGTGAAAGGGCAAGGCTTGGACAGTTGAAATAGATGAATTGGGAGGCAAGGCTAACTGTGAACATATTGAAGAAAAATATCTAGAGACCGAAAATAATCGTAGTACTTTAAAAATCCGAATAAAAGTGTTTTTAGAGGCCTTAATTTCTGCATAAGAACATGGCAATATTTCTTTATATTTTATTTTAAGGGTAAAATCCATCCCTAGTCTCTGATACAAGTCCCACTTATATATACTCCTAACTAGAGGCCTAAGTTCAAACTAACTAACGAATCTTTTTAAAAATCATTTCCTATTCGATTTCGATTAGCAACCAGCGTTTATTTCGATATGTGCGGCACTGTCATTACCTTTTGTCGGAGCTTCCGTTGACTGCAAAATCCCCAAGTGATTTCGCGCACTCCAGCGGTCAGTGGCGGGCAAAGGTCAGCGCCGGTGTTAACGTGAGCCACGACGAGTGGCTGAAAAGCAATCACCGAATCTCGAATCTCGGTACGAAAATGTGCGAAAATGTTGCCTGAAATTCTGCACAAAATATGCATAAATACATACATAAATAAATGTCTGTCCGAATGGGCCAGAACGAACGAACGAACGAACGCACACACAGGGAGAGGCATAACTGTGTCGGTTACTGTCTCTCTGTCTGGCTGCTGCCACCTCCTGCCACCCGTATCCTGCGTCCTTGCTGCCGCCGCCGCGCACATCTCTGTTTGCTATGAAATTTTTGATTTTTGCGGTTGGTTTGGGCTTTCGATGATTTTTGCCTGCTGGTCCCTCCTTTCCTCTCTTGCAATTTTTTATACCTGGTAGTCCCAGTGTTTAGAAGCGTAATGCTTTCCCCTCCCTGCAAAGCATAAAAGCATAAGCATAAGCATAAGCAGGCAGTTTTTATGAAATTCTCACATCCAAATGCAAATCTCAACGCTTTGGAAATGTTCTCAATTTCCTGCAAGTTGCTTATGGTGAAAATAAGGTGATGTATTGCTTAAAAGAAGATATTTGGAGTTTCACACTGCGTATACGTGATATTACTCATACGCAGTGTTGAGGAAGGCCAAGATTTTTAAATTTGCCGATTTGTTTGTATTTTTTTTAGGAAAGTTAGGGAGTTGTACATATTTAAAAGAAAGAATACTGAAAATAAATATTTTTTACTAAGAATTTAGTGATATTTCTTTCATATTCGTTATAAAAATTAATTTATATTATGAGGGACAGGGGATTATTTAAGATAGACCGAAATATATTGATTAATTTTGTTTTGTTACATGTTTTTGGGGGAATTAAACTCTTAAAAATAAATTTATAGCTACAACCAAGACTGAGGAAACAATTTAGGAATAAATTTAGCCAAATAATTAGGGAAATAAATACAAGATAAAGAAATATATAAATAAATAGGTTAATTAGTTAAAATAAATAGGTAAATAAATATATATATATAAAAATCAAGAAGATTTAGTTAATAAATAAAAAATAGAGAATATAGCTAGATTCCCATACTTGTAATCTTAACTTGGAGCTTATTTCCCTTACTATTTATAAGAGGTACCTCAATATTCGATCTCCTCTCCCCAGATTTTTTCGCATCCTTGTTGTTTGCATTAAAGTTGCGCATTTTACTCCCGCTTCCTGTGTGTATGTGTGTGTGTGTGAAGTGTACAATAAACGCGGATTTCTCTGCCAATATTTGTCTGCAATCATTTTGGCTTGTCGGCAGTTCGCTGCGTCCGTCTGCATGTCCTTCAGCCTTTCTGTCTGTCTGGCAATTCTGCCCTGGCCCCGGTCCCAGACCCAGCCCGGCCCTCATCCCCTTAGGGGCTGTCTAGCGTTGTTGGCCTCTTCCTTTCAGCCTTTCAGCCGTTCAGCCAGACCAATAAACCGTCCAACAGCCACCAACAACAACAGCAACGTGAGCAACCTTCGGTGAAGCAGCAATAACAACGCATCAAACGCTGTTGACGTTGCCCGTTCACTCACACACATATATATGCATGTATCCTCGTTGTCCTGTGTAATACGCGACTTCTGTTTGCCTTTTGCCGCTACTGTGTGCGTGTGTTGTCGGCGTACACGCCGAGAAATGGGAAGGGGATTTAACAAACAAAATATGTTTATATGTTTGCTGTAAAAATTCACTGGAACCGTAATTGAGTTGAAAATATGGAAGAGTTGAAAATATATTAAATAAGTTTTTTATTTTACAATAAAATTCCAAGTCCAAAGCACACAAAGGCCCTTTGCATGCGTTGCTCTAGAATTCCCAACGGGGTCTAGCTGGAAACTTGAAGAAAAAGCTGGTTACCCTTGTAAAACATAATTTTTTTTTTTTTTTTCTTAAATTTAAATTTATAAATAATCATAACATGGAATTGACTCTTTAAATCGGTAGAAACTGTACACTTTGATCGCTGTGAAGAGTTCATTGAAATCGCTTTTAATAGTCCACGCTGAATCTGTACTTGAGAATTTTAAAGAACAATTTGCAAGAAATTATCTTTTTATATGTTTTGTATACATTATATATGGGAATTGATTCGATTTTAAAAAATATGAAAGAGTTTTACTCAAGTATTCCAGATGGACCCCAGTTCTTACAAATATAAATATATTTAAACTTCAAATTTAATTTTATGAAACATGTACTTGCATTTTTTGTATTGAATTTAAAAAAATAACGATAAAGTCAAGTGGAAGCCAAGGCCTGAAACGTTTAAATAGATGATTTGGAAGGCAAGGCCGACTGTGTAAAAATTATAGAAAAAAAAATCTGGAGACTGAAAATAATTCGGTATTCAGAGGCTTTATTAAAAGAAATCGAACGATATAATATAATATCCATAATTTGCCTATGGACATGGCGCTAGATCGACTCGGTTGTTGGTAAATAATATACTTTTTTCCACCACCACACTTAAATTTGATATCCATAATTTTATTTTTTAGTGAAAGAGTTTTTCTCTCTCTGTCCGCTTGTATATTTTGCCTGAATGTATTGTGTATGCGCGTCTCAATCGAGACAATTGGTCTCAGCGCCATAAGCGCTTCACACATTCCATTTATGACCCGTCGCAGTCCTAGCAGTCGGTCCGTCCTTCGTCCTCCGCCCCTCGGTAACTGCCCCCTCCGCCGCACACACTCCATCATCGCGTGCTCCTTGATTTAACGCTTTCTGGCGCCGCCTCTCGTCCTTTTGCTCCTTTTTGTCGAGCTGCTGTGTGGTGGCATTTCCTACGGTTTTCCGCGGCCACAAGGACTTTCGGTGAGCCGGTCAAGGAGTGGCTGTAAGACGGCTTCGATTAAGCGCTTGAGTTTAAAACATAAATTAATGCAAATACGAATTAATTGGAATTAGCTGAAAGAGAGAGCCTTACTTGCGGAACTGAGTTTCCGGGCCCTATTAAGCAGGATTTGAAAACAGTTGGAAAAGTGGGAAAATGTTGGAAAATGCTTTGACATAAATACATAAATCGGTTGAAAAGCTTTTAAAGCACAAGAAACAATGCGAATATACATTTATTTTAAGACATGATGCAAGCTATAATGGATAGGTGCGTCGAAAAGTATGCAACAACTTTCACAGGGCCGGGTACTCTATGGGCGGGGTAAGATTAACTCATTTACATAAAATAAATACACATGAATACATATTAACAGCTAATTATAAATAACTACTGCAATTTCACCTTAATAATACAAGAATTATACTTTCTTACCTAACAATATATATATTTTATGCATTACACCATTTGCAAGAGGTTTTTTTATTTTAATATATGAAATGCCCTAGCCTCTTACAAAAGTTAATAAATAAAATAAAATTAAAATCCCAGTAATTGTATTTTAAGAAATATACATATGTATTTAGTATTCAACAATATAAATGAAAAGTAATAAATGTACCAGGATGAGGAAAACAAAGAGGGTCAGGCCAAAGATGGCACTGAAAAAGGTAACCCTCTTCGGTTCGTGGATCTTGAAACTTTCTTTTGGAGATCTGGCTGTTTTAATATACTCTAAAACCATCTTCTTGTTTTTTTCCATCAGACGATGGATATTTTCAATTTCCCGCTCCAATTCATGTAGTTCCATCTGCTGCGGCAATACAGTTTCCATGGCTGTTCTTAGATTTTGTGCCTTAGGAAATGGAATATTGAAGGAAAATTAGAGATAAATAATACTTTTTACTTACTGTAACAGAATGTTAGCAAATTTCAGAGATGTTTTTCGTACAAACGATCGAAATGTTGTGAAAGGGCAAGGCTTGGACAATTGAAATAGATGAATTGGGAGGCAAGGCTAACTGTGTACATATTGTAGAAAAATATCTAGAGACCAAAAATAATTGTAGTACTTTAAAATTCCGCAATAATTGTGTTTTTAGAGACCTTAATTTTAAGATAAGGATATTATTTATAAATACATACATAAAAATATATATAAATAAATATAAATAATTATAAATACGTCTAAATAATTATAAATGAATATAAATACATATAAATAAACATAAATAAATATGAATAAATAAAAATACATATAAATAAACATAAATAAATATGAATTTATATTTAATAAATACATATAAATAAACACAAATAAATATGAATTAATATATATAAATATAAATATTTAAACAACTTTTCCCTAACCCATCATAATCATCATTATTTAAAAGTCCATAAAAACGGAAAATGATAAAGAGTCCTTTCCAATTAGGCTCAATTACAAGATCATTACGGTTCAGGGGCTCCGTCACTTCCGCTCGGAAAGGCAAACACACACAATATTGGCCACTGCCAAGTCCAGCCCCCCCAATTTTCTCCGCTTTCCAACAACCCTCCCACCCTGACAGAGCCGGCAAAAGCGATAACTAACTAAATAAATAACATAAATTAACTAAATTTGTAGACAATTTAGTCAGCTAAGTGTAAAAGTTTTTTGTTTTCCCCGTCGTTGTTGTCATTCCAGTTGCTACTCGCTTTGCCCATTGTGTTCTGGCCAAAAAGGAGTGGTTCAGGAGGGGTTTTTGGGGCAGTTTTGGGAGGAAGGTATGGTGCCTTTCGGCCGGTATGTGAGAGCCAAGTTTTGGTAACGGTTTTGTGAATTTTCGGAGCTTTTGGCGCAAAAAAGGATACGCTTGGATCGGACTCCGGCTAGAAAGGACTCCGGTCGTGGTCCTCTGGCCGCTCTTATGTTACGCCTGTTCAAGGATGCGCCCAAAATCCACACACACACACACACACCCTCAGAGAGGAGGCCAGTACAGGGGCAGGCAGTGTTGTGACATCAAATGTTCATGTTAACAACTTTTCCAAAACTCAATGAGCTGTTGTTTGTGTTGTGTTGGCGCCCCAGTGTGCGACAGAGAAGGTGCCACGGCCCCTGGATAGAGAGAGAGAGAGAGAGAGAGAGAGGGGGATGTAGCAGGGATGGGCATCGGGATGAAGGCTGGCGCAAACACGAGTCGAGTGTTTTGTAGCAAATAATTTTGCACAAAGTTCTCGCCTTAACGATTTGAACACATGTTAACATGAAGAGTAACAACAGTGCACAGCAGCCACTCCTGCCCAAGTCCTTCGCCGCCTCTGCTCCTGGCCTCGGCTCCTTCTATCTCCTGATCCGAGGCCAGCCAGGATAACACTTCGACATGATAATAAATATGCTTGAGGCACCGAGGATGAGGCCAAATGAAAGCGACTGAAAGCGGCAACCAAGGCAGCTCCTTGGATCTCACCAGGAGAGAAACTTGCTTTACAGCTGTAATTGCTTTAAAAAATATAACAAATATTGTGAATAAGGTGGCATTAATTAGTCTAGATCTAGATCAGTCTTTTAATTCATGAATTGTAATTAATAGTTTATTAATTTAATTGATTTTGTTATTATCATTCCCTTGTTTTGATTACTTAAATTAAAATATATAAAGTAATAATAAAATATATAATTTATATATATAAGCAAAGGCAAAGTTATTCTTTATTATTCTTATAAAATGAAATAAAATTTCCCTACTCGGCCTCTGCCAGCACACGCACAGTATGCACAGAATGTAAACAAACAAACAATTTTGTGACTAAATCTAGCCATTTTTACAATAAGGGAAGAAACCGTTCTTAACGTTCCCGATATTGGTATTTTCTTCTCAATAACAGGCCAAAAACAAAAATACCAAAATTGAGAAGAATAATTCTCATATTGAGAACGGTTTCTTAAGAAGGACTATTTTTGATATACCTTAGGAAACCTTAGGAAACACAGACTTAATTTTACATTTCTTCTGTAATTTAATATGTTAAATTTAATATAAAAAGTTAAATGGAATATTTATAAGTGAAGTATGTAAAGTTAAGTTCTATGTATATTAAGATATAAACTCTAATACATACTCACACATTTATAAAATTCAATTGTTACAGATCGACTCGAACTCAAACCCCGAACTGTCAGCACTCCAGTCCAGCACTCTACCAAATGTTCCACTTCACCAATAAATTATATTCTATTCTAATCTAAACATAAGTTTCCAGAGTACCAAGAGTACTAAACTAAGACATTTTTCTGAGTGTGGTATTAGAATCTATTTTTTTAGTCATAGCTATTTTTTTCCATATTCCATAAATGTAAGCCATTTCATCTTGAGCTCCCACAACCACTTTCGCTGCTCTATAATTAATTAACCAAGCCAAAGGATGTTATACCTGGGATCTCTATTTGCAGTATGGCAGATAGGTTTCCATATTACTTTAACCACAAATAGTTGCCAGACTGCCAGCCAGGAAGTGTGAGGTGTGAAACGACAGCGGTATAACATGTTTATATGATGTCTAATAAAATGAAGCGCGAAAAATGTAACATTCGTATTCCGAGCAGCTCCTCCAGATGCGCCTCCCCTGCGAGCTCCCTGGACTCCCCGCCGATGCAAATTCGGATACCGAATTCCTAGCCAGCTCTCATCGAGTGGGAGGAAATTGCGTATTTGAAACACGTTTAAGCAGCTGCAGGAGCATAAAAAGGATAAGGCACTGGCTGGGGAAGGGGAAGGGAGGATTGAGTGTAGTCGAGCCAAAGAAGCTTGCACATGCAGCTTTCCCAGGATCCCATTTTCACACCCCTTTTCACGCCCGTATCCCTTTCGTATCCCTTTCATATCCCTTTTCGCCCACACCCCCAAACCGCGATGCATAAAAATTGCAACGAAGACAAAGCGTGACACAAAATATGGCAAATTGTAAGCGAAATTATTTGGAAAGCGGAATAGAGGAATTTCGGCTGGTCCTGGCTGCCACAGGCGTGTGGTCCTGGCCGTGGCTGTAGCTGTAGCGGCTCTGCCACTCGATTGAATTACGCCCGCGGCCCAGTTGGCCGAAAAGCATCGGCTCAATCGCTGATTGGCAACCCCGCGATTGATCAGCGAGGCAATCAAAGCCGCAGGCCTGCCACAGCAATGGGTGTAGCTTCAAATGAAAATATCTAAAGTATTTATTTCTTTTTTCTTTCGTTACTAGAGCAGCTCTGATTAATATTCTACCTGCAAGGAAAAAATAAATTAAACTATAACCCTTTAAGAAGTAGAGTTTACTTTCTATTTCTAAAAATATATGATTACAAACTTAAATCTTTTAATTATTGGGGATTTATTGCAAGTATAAATCTAAAGCTTTAAGCAAACTAAAGAAATATTGTTTCATTTTATTATGATATAATTCCATGCCTGTAACCCATTGTTACTCAATATGCTTGGGTATTCGCCCATCTCCGTATTATATTCCCAGCTTTCCATCTCCTTATCCATCCCCAGCTTGAGGCTCCCAGGTTCACCCTGATCCTCTCACTCAATGGCTTAGGCTGCACTTCCTCAACTTAAGGCGAGCGGAGCTAAGAGGAAGGCAACAGCACCTTAAATATTTACCCGACGAACAGTGGGCCACTAACTCCAATTTAAAAGTAAAATTGTGTCAATATAGTAAAACTTTCATTAATTATGTGTGTTATCTTTTAACAGTGGGCTCCCACCCCAATTTAAAAGTAAAATAGTGTCAATATGTTTAATCTTACAAATTATGCAAAGCAAATCTATCATTAATTCGACAAAAGCCTTAAAAGAGCCTTAAATGGTCACACTGGTTTAAAAAGTAAACACAAAAAGTGAACGAATTTCGATTAAATGTACATATACTCTCTAATTATTTCTGTCTAAATTCAAGTTTTATTCATTCAGGCTTGAGCCTTGAAAGGGACAACTATATGTGTTGCTTCTCTAGGTTATTTTTCTTTCTGCAAGTAAGGTCACACTGATTTAAATAGTAAACATAAGCAATGGTATAAACTCCCAGTTAAGAAATTCTTTAATTATTTAGTTGATTCTTTTGTCTAAATTTAAGCTTTAGTTTATTTTCTCTTCCAAAATCCTTGCAAGAGGTATCTACATATATTGTATGAGACATTTTCTTAAAATATTTTCGTTAACGCGAGTATGGTCACACCGATTAAAAAATTAAGCCTAAACAAAGGTTAAAATTCTTACAAACATATTACATTTAAGTTATCTAGCTTATTTCTTCTGTCTTAAATTAAGTTTATTTTTAATATTTTCTAGATTGACCAAGTGTATCTAGTGACCCACTGTGCGAGGGGGTGGGCGGAGCAGGACGACGTCTTGACCGAGTAAGCCGCTAAGCTAACCTTGTTACACACGCCACATCCTCGATGGCAATGGCGATGGTGTTGGCGGTCGGGAGAACCGATTTGCCATATGTCAGGTGGATGAAGCGCGGCAGCCAGAGAGCAGCGTTAACAAGTTGCCCACCTGGGCACGTGTGAAGAGATTTACGGCGGAGGAGCGGTGCACTGCAGCACTGCAGGACTGGTGTCTGGAGCCTGGGAAGTCCCACCTGTCAGGCTTCCCCCGTGGATGTGAATGTGGATGTGGATGTGGATGCCAGCTGTCTGTCCCGGCTCCGGTCGCCTGCATCCTTTGTCTTTGCATTGCAGGCAGGACGAAGAGGACGAAGACGACGACGGGGACCAAAACGAGGTGGCAACAACTGACAGCCAGTTCCGCGGCGGTGGATCCCACCCCGAGCAGCACTTCCCCTGCTTGGCACTTTGCCGTGCGCTTTTATTATTATAAAATACGCATGAGTTAGTGTGCATATTTCATGGATTTTGTGTATAAAAGGGATAAAAATGCAATCAGTCGCAAAAACCAGCAAAGTGAAACGGACAGAGAGGATGGAGTGGAGCTGGAAATATAGTCAGCACGCCCACACCCGCACGCCCAAATCCTCGGTCGCTGTCACCCGCGAAATCTCCGCGAAATCCCAGCCGAAATCTCACTTACAATGCGATTTGTCCACACAGGAGAGAGACCTTGATCCAGGCTAATTTCATAATGGAAATCTACGAGCTAGTGTGAATCGGTCGCGGATGAAGTGGAATCCGATTAGTCCCGGGGATTAGGGTCCGTCGATGGTCATATGGAATTATAAATCATCGTTATAACTTTACAATATGTAATAATGTGTAATAATTGTACTGTCATTGTGCCAAGATGACAGAAGTTAACAGTGATGCCACTTATTTTGAACTAAACTTGAATGCTTATCGATAATTTTACACTTCGATACCTTTCAGCAAGTGTGTACACACTTGTACTTTGATTACAATTGCATTTCTTCAAGCAAATATCTAAAAATAGTTGTTCTCAGCTGGGGTTATTGCTAAAATCGAAAATCAAAGAGCTTTAGCTTAAAGTTTGATTTGGTTTCTATTTTTGTAGGCTTACTAAGTTCCATAAGTTCTATATATGCTTTAATAACTATTTGTAAAGTCAAAGTTTCGGTGTTTTAGGGCCAATCTCATTATAATTGTTACTCAAACAATACTACTAATTTAGGTAGCTCAGGTGGTCACCTTCGAAGGATGTATTCCATTTCCAAAAGGCTATACACACATATATCCTTGTAAGGCAATTAAGCTGGCTATCAGTATCGAGATGACCATGACCCTTAAGTTCCCCTCCAAGGTAAACAGCACTGTGGGGGTATCTATAGATCCCAGTAAGATGAAGATTACCATGAAGCCATCACAATGGTCGGAAATTGGAGCACGCCGGGCGAGTTATGATGTGCCAAAAAGGACACCACCACCAGACAACCCGACCCGAGACAGGGTCAGCATCCTCAATCGATCGAATTAGCCATGTGGATAATCGAAGCCGGAGCCCGTCTAGGTCCTGGCCAATTACTCAATATGATGAATGACCCACCGAATGCTTAAATGAGCAGGGCCCGAGCCGGGGGATGGACCACACACCCTGGCACACTCAGCCACACATACGTGCCGCTCCGTAACAGGTGACCTCAAGCAGAGCAAATGAGCAATCTGTCGGATTGAGCAGAACTTGTCCGTGGAAAGGTAAACAGAGCAGGGAGGGAACCGAGCCAATGCTCAAGATGGTCTAGTGAAGGAGCGGGCACTGGGAAAAATACATTTTCACTCTTCAGAAATAGCAAATCTACCTGAAAAGCTGACTAAAAAAATGCAATGAAGTTTTGTTAAAAGAAACCGAGCTAATCAGTTTTTTAGCATACTTATACGGGCATTTTTAAGTGATTTCGAAGTGTATAGCATACTGTTGAGCGGTTTTTAAAGTGATTTACAGAATTCTGTAGCATTTCTTTTAAAGAGATTTTTATTACCTCCAAAGAGTATTATATTTTTAAGAATTCAAACATTTAAGAAAAATCAGAATAAATGATCTAAAATCTCTAGAGATTTCTGTGGCATTATTTTTTCAAGATCTAATTATTATTTTTAACAAAACTGTATTCGAATTTTAACATTTCCTAAATATAAATATATTTAAGTGATTTGAAATTTCCTTTGACATAAGAAAAATGTTATTCAATGTTGGAATTATATTATCAAGCCTGCTTAGCTTAGTAAACTTGATAAATAAAAACGAATTGAAATAAGGTATCTTTTTAGTTCCTAAGATTAAAGCATTATCTTTACAATTGATAAAATAATCGAAATTAATAAAGATCCCCTGCATATCTTTCTAATCCCTTAAAATAAAACCCAATTCAACTTGAATTTTTACACAAATATATTTAAAAAGTTATTAAACAATTCGGAAAACGAAACCAATCACTAAACATTGCTTTTAAAAAAATATTCACAATTCAATTTGGCATTAACTTAACATTTTGTGACAAGTGCAGGAGTGGGGCCGCGACATATGTAGGGATGCTGCCGGGTTAAGGACGCACAAAAGTCATGACTGGCATGAGGACGAGCTCTCAAGTGCCATTGAGGAAGAGTGCGAGTGCGAGTGCGAGTGCGAGTGCTCATGTTCCCAGGCCCTCCTCCTGCTCCATTCTGAATTCTTCCTTCACCATTCCACTCCGGTCCTCATTCGGCATTCTCCATCCTCCATCCTCCAGTATCCAGTCTCCAGTCTCCAGCCTCCAGCCTCCAGTCTCCGTCTCCATTCTCCTCCAGGCGCGGCGCAAGTGCGCGAGTAAATTCAAGAAACAATTTTCAGGAATGACTTAACTTTTGCGTTTATGTGAAAAGTTTCGCCACGTGATGTTATGCGAGCGGCGAAAGGATATGCAATTCACTGCCAGTGCAAGTGGGCGTGCGTGTGTGTGGATGGATGCGACCTGGCGGAGCGAGAGTCCTCCTCCTGCTTCTCCTGCTTCTCCTCCTCCTCATCCTTCTCCTTCTCCTCCTCCTCAGTGGTTAGCAGAATCGCAGTGACAGACACTGGTCGAGGTCCAGGCCACGCGTGATGTAGGCAAAGTCCTGGCAATCCAGCTGCTTCTCCGGCGCCTTCTCGGCCAGCAGCTGCTTGAGCCGCCAGCGCATCGCTCGCTCCTCGCGCCGCGTGGCCGGCAGGCGGGCCAGCAGATCCTGGCACTGCTCCATGCTCAGCAGCCCGTCGCCGTCCTCGTCATACAGGCTCACCATATAGTTTAGCTTCCGCTCCAGCGGCTCACTGCGCCGGAAATGGGCCAGGCAGCGCACAAAGTGCCGGAAGCCCAGCGATGGATGCAGCAGCTCGTCCACAATCCGCTCCGCCAGCGGATGACCGGCCAGGGGGGGCACGCGCAGCAGCTCGCTGCGCAGGATGCGATCCTCGGCGTCGCGATCCAGCGACTGGTACTGCCCGTACAGGTAGTCGATCCTCGACAGCGAGAACCCGCTCTCCGACTGGATGACGTGCAGCTCCTCGGTGGACAGGTGACGCGACGCCGTCATGCCCATGGCTCTCTCAGTTCTTAGTTCAAGCTGCTACGGAGTTTAGTACAAGTACCGATAATAATCGATCACGGGATATACGCTGATTTTGTTCTAGACGTTGTACTTGGTAGTGTGTTATTGTTCTAATTTGGATTTGCTTTTATTTTTCAGGCCGTGTGTGTCATAGTTTCTTTGTGTGACGGTGTAAGAAAAATGATCTACGATTGATACTTTGCCGGTATATATATGAGAGATTTGGATGGGAACTTGGAAGAAAATATCAGAAAATGCTATGTTCAAACACCATTTTGAGCTGTAAAGTCTATGAGAAAGCACAGCTGACTTTGGTTTCCCATTTGTTAAATAATATTTCTCATATCTATCTTCCCAGTACTACACAGAGAGTATTATGGCATCCGGAAATTGAGAATCCGCGTTCTCAAATACGTACAATTCTCATTTTGAGAACGGATTTTTTAAAAAATTGTAGTTTACGTTTTTTTCCTTATTTAGAGACTAAAAAAAATTAAAATTAATACAAAAGTACTCACACCAAAATTGAGTACAAATATTCTTGAATTTAAATGGTCTTATCTCTAAATTGAGTACGTCTGTACTCAAGTACCAACTTTCCTTAAAAATTGAATTCAGGAATTAATTAGAATTCAGGATTTAATTAGTATTTCATGTTAAAAACTTACCATTATTTTTGATTTAAAAACGTAAATATCCGCAGTAAAGCAAGGGTACATATAACAACCTATTTAATTAATGAACCAAATTGTATACCTTTTTCCCATCATGATTAGACGCCTGAGATTGGCAAGACTTTGAGGGGTTGGCATTATTCACTCGGTGTGCCAGTCATCGGAATGAGCTCACATATGTATATGATGAGCCGCCCGGCTCAGGTGCGGGGATATAGCATATAATTTAGATACTGAGAACATGGCGACCGTGACAGGCCGCCGGCGAGCATCCCCCTGGCCCGCCGGCCACTTACCCCTTGCCCGGTGTGAGCCTTCACTCATTGTGGCATATGTCAAAATTAATTTCGTAGGCAATATTTTGACGGGCTTTCATGCTAAGCCGAGTCCCTTCTCCACCCTTCAGACTCCTGCTGCTGCCCCCCTCTCAAAATGCAGCCATAAAGTGTGGGAAATATGTTAGCGCCGAGCGAGCAGTGATGAGAAAGGTACAGGTAAAAATTGTTATATTATATAAGAGAATAAAAAACAGGAAAAGGTTATGTTATTTAAAAAAAAAAAGTTAACAAAAAAAAGAAATAACTTGTAACCATCAGAAGAATATTTTCAAAAGTGTAGAGAAATATTCGAACTACTTTCTAAAACTGTTAAGAATGTAAGAGTTTTCCAATTAATTGTAGATGTGATTACCAAAAAAAAGGCGTACCTTTACCGAAACTACAGTAGAAGAAAGTGGGCGTAGAAGTACCTTGAAAAAAAGTTGTACAATTAAGAAGTACCCTCAACACCGAAAAGCCAAAAATAATATAATATTAGCATGTACCTGCGTAAAATTAGTGTATAAATAATAAGTACCTTAGACAAAAATTAGGTACAACTGCCAAGAATGATGAACAAAGATGAATGTAAGGAAAAAGTAAGTTCCCTAGATCGGAACTTGGTACAACAGCCAGAGATGATTCTAAAGGTAAGCGTAAACCTTAAAAAATGTAAAAAGGCAAGTAAAAAGAAGAAGTACCTGTAACCGACACACGGTACAAGCCCAGTCATAATTCCTAATGCAGAATGTGAACTTATACCTTTAACAAGGGTTGAAAAAGAAAAAAGATCCTTTAATTAAAAGTAGGTACAACAGCCAGGGATGATGCCCAACGCTGATTGAGAGCTCGTACCTTGAAAAATAGTTGCAAACAGAAGAAGGACCTTTGCCCTGAACTAGGTACAAAAGCCAGAGCTAAAGCCCAACGCTGAGTGTGAATGACAAGCGAAGGTAACTTTGCCCTCAGATTTGATTTTCTCGGTTTGGTTTGTTTGGGTATCGTCTCGTCTCGTTTCGTTTAGATTTTGGTAGCTTTGTTTTTTTTTTGGCCAGTCATTGCCCCAATCCGACCAGGATGGCATTTTTCCACATCATCGGAATGGAAGTGAGACGGGGAGCGTGACGGGGACCGAGAGCAGGAGGATGTGCTGGAGCCCCACCTGATGGCATCACTCCCACAATATGCAAATCTCATTGCCGGAGACGCATTGAAGAGACCACAAACCGGAGGCGGAGGCTGATGGCCTGATAGCTGACATTAAAACCATTACTCCGATGCCACCGCCTCCATGGCCATTGATCCTGGGCTGCTCCCGCTCTCACAGCAAGACAACAAATTACAAAAATTAAGAGAACATTTTTGTGGATGAAAGGCAGTGGCAGGGGGAGGAGCTGGAGCTAATGGGCGGTCCTGGCCTGGCCAAGCTCCAGGAGGTGTGTGCAAATTAATGAAATTAAATCGTCTTTATTTGATGGCTCCAAGAGGCGGGAGAATAAGAATATTCACTCCTCGTCACCACAGGTCGCCAGGTTGCCAGGTTGCCAGGTCGCAGGGCAAATAACCTAATGGAACCGAGACAGACGCAGATAAGGGAGGACATCGCCGGCGACAGCCAGGAGGAGGTCCTGCAGGTGAACTTGAATGCTGGCAACATTGTTCAAAAGCGGAAAGGAACAATAATAAAGTTAGAGGACGAAGAGATTAGAAGAAGAAAGTGAACATAAATTTCAAAAAAGAAAAAAGTAAGAGAATAAACGCGAAAAAGAATCAAATCGAAATTGAACAAATGTGGAAAAAGAGTGTCAAGATAATTAAATATTTTGGTTGAAAAAATGTCATGGGGCTAGAGGGCATAAAAGAAATAATACCAGAAGTATAATATATATAAAGCAAAGGAGTTAAAGAGCCATTTGGCAACAATATTTGTTTTATTTTAAATATGGGATATAAGGAAAAAATAGAAATGTGAAGGATACATGAAGTAACAAAATATATATATTGCATATATTAAGGAGAACTTTTTATTCATTCTTATTCTTAAGTCTTAATTTTTCCATAATGTCAGAAGAACACAGAAGTAAACAAATGAAATAAATTATTATAGCAACATTTGGTACTTTAAGCCTTGACATTAATTAAGAAATACATATTTAAGTTAGTAATAGTGCAAGTAGCATATTAAATATAAGAGATAAGGTAACACTATCCCATGTAAATATCGATATTGTTATCGATCGGACACGAATCAAGCAGTGCGATCACTATCTTGCGGACGCTGGTTGAAAACAACTCGTGATTCGGAAATAAAAATGATAATATATGTGTTACAGAGTAAAACCGAAATATTAGCTTAAAATTAATTATTATATACAATTTTCTAGACTCTAGATATTATAAAAGCCATAACTCTTCTTAATAACAGGCAGAAAAAACAAATAAACTAAAATTCCTTATTTCTGCAAATATCATTTTGCTCTAATCCAACGAATTTGCTAAAGGACTTCCTGTCCTAAAAGGGCATCGCCTCCACTTCGAACCCCGCCGAATCAGACTTTTCCACCGGATGGATGGCTTTGGGGGGAATGGGGGGCAACGGAACGGAGATTGTGTTTTCACTTTCGACATTGCATTTAATACGTATGAAATTGTTTGGTGATGGGATCCGGAACGTGATGCGAATACCCAGAATTAATTGCAATCGGAGCGACGGCAGCCAAGGAATCAAGCCGATTCAGCCGATGGAGGCAGAGCCATCCTGCGCTCATAATACTATTGGATGCTCCACCGCCGTTCTCCTTCTCCTCCGCGTCCTCGTCCTCGTCCTCTACCTCGTTCTCGTTGTCGTTGTCGTTCTCTGTCCTTTGGTCTTTCACCCACTTCTTTATGCCTGTTGGTGTTGGGTGCACTGTGCCAAAAAAAGGGAGTTAAAACTGTTCAAAAATAAATAAATAAAGGATTTAATTTATGAGTCTTATACCTAGTTTAAATTAATTATTAGATTTTAAATGGGAATACAAAATTCTTTAAATATGCAGCTATTTAGGCTCAACCTCACGGAATGCAGCACCGCTTGGAGACTGCCAGCAACGCACAAAGAATCCTAAAGAAACTCCAGGGACACGAAGAAGGAAGATAACACCTTTTCTAATCCTTCCCAGTCCCTCTTCTGATATAAAAACAAATACATTTCTTAATTTTTTTTAATTCCTCAATAGATTTCCTTAATTTCTGTCAGTGCTCCAGCTTGGAACAGTGGTAGGTAGCTGTTGCCAGTGGCTTTCTTTTGTCGCCTGCCACACAAAAGCAGCGGGGCAAAAGGACACCACAACAACACAACACCTTTTGGCCAGCTACCTGCCCTCCGTGTCCTCGGAGCCTGCCCGTGTGGGAAACACCCGCTGATCTTTGCAAAAGGTGCCCAGCGGCCGGTACCCGTTGCCGTAGCCGTTGCCATTGCCGGTGACAGTGCCAAATCCCCTCATCCGGCGCCCCAGCGGATCCAATGGACAACAGAAATTAGCAACTGGAATCAACGGACAAACGACAATTAACGGATGGGAATGAGCATAAGGGTGGCGGCGATTGGATGATGGGTTGCTGGGATGCTGGATTGCTGGGTTGCTGGGAGGGATGGCTGAAAATGAATAAGTAAGTGAGCCAGCGGGTTGCAGGTGGGCGGCGGTTAGGTGGCATCGCAAATTGTTTGGAACAAACACGGAAAAAGAGAAAGGGATGGATGAGAAAGAAGGCCGGAGGACGATGGACAACGGACGCTGGACGCTGGACAGAGGTGTAACCAACACCTGGCGATTTGGTATTTAGGGTATTCCCCCGTGCTCCCAAGCCCTTTGGTCCATTGTGGTCGCCGCACCTGAAAGAGCACAGAAGAAAGGATATATAGATGAGAGCCTGGACATCCTAGGACATCCTACTAGGCGGCACCGTTCTTCTTTTCTATGCCTGCGGGTGTCACTTAAAGGGTTAAGTGGAAGCCACAGTCGAGGTGGAAATTATAGCATCGATGGGTTAAAGATTTCTGAAATACGTACAAAATTTGCAATACCTTTAATCCAATGACAAACTTGGACTTAACCCGTCTCTGTGCTCATGTGTCCCGGCATGTGAGCAAGTGTCCCGGCTTGTGTCACTCCAGGCGAGGTTGGAGGATGCAACCCCTCGCGATGCTCTTTGCAGCGGCATAACCACTCAAGCAATCATCGGGGGGGATGTTTCCCCAAAAAAAAAATAAGGAAAAATACATCAAGGGATTGTAGTAGTATTCCTCCCGGGCAGCAGGATGGAAAGGAGACTGGGACTGGGGACTTGTATGTAACTGCAGACAGCATTTACAAAACAGTTCCGTAACGACAAACTTGCGCTGACAAATCCATCGCAGGCCCACATGTATTCGATGCGCTTGAGCAGGGTATGCCCGGGTCTTGTGTAAGAGCCAGCGTAGCCTGTCTTCGTCCTTCGTCCATTCTCCTTTGTTTGCGTTATGCAGCAGCAGCAGCAGGAACAGCAGCAACAACAACTTGGCCGGGAATAGTCAATTTCCGTGTTGAACTGGGTTATAGTGCCGAATGAAATTTATGGCCGCACATAAAGGGATGGAGGGGACTTTAAAAGGCGGCTCCTTTAATGCGGAGAAACTTAAAGTGCCGCCAGCTGTCCTTTTTACCTTCTGACAGAGAGAGAGAAAGAGAGAGAGAGCGCGGGCCCACGCGGCGTATGAGGAATGCGAAATTGCTCATACCGCCCGTGGTCCCTCAACTGGGTGACAGTTGATTTGCCTGTCAGCAGTCGGAGGACTCCAGCTCTCGGACTCGAGCACTGCCACTGCAGTCAGCAATTACGGCGACTAGAGATTTTTCTAAGAAAACCGCACGAGGACTACGACGAGGACGACGATGGCGCCAGCATTCCAAAGTAAATTACAAACAAAAATGTTGCAACGAAAACGAAAAGCGGAAACCGCAACGGCAGCAGCGAAAATGTAAACAGAAACAAAAAGAAAGCGGGCGGAGGGGGCGGCCAAAGGACCTAGAAAAAAATAAAACTGAAAATAAAACAACAAAAACCGAAAAAAAAAAAACGAAAAACGAAAAGAAGAAAAAATCAAATTGAAAATGAAATGCAGGGGAGGGCAGGCGGATCGGTTGGCGGCCAAGTGACTGACGCCGTCTTTCAGTCGCCAAGTAGCGAACATCCATCCCTGCGGCTCCCCAACCCACTCCCCCTACTGGAACTCATTCCCAGGAGCAAGGAGCAAGGAGCCAGGAGCCAGAAGCCTCTACCCCCCCAGGCCATCCTCCGTGGCCTCCTGGCCTTGCTTATGCAATTTGGTGTGTGTTTCCCAAGAAACCTTTGTTGCATTATTGCCGCAATTTGCAGAAGTGGTGACGTGAGAGCCATCAGAGTGCTGCGTCCACGAATATTGCCCTTGCCCTGCCCCCGGCCCCAGCTCCTGCCCTTCCTCCTTCGTCCTTCGTCCTTCGTGCTGCGGTCCGCGTCCCTTTCAGCCAGACAGCCAACAAATAACAACTAAGTTGGCAATTTGAAGTCGCGCGAGCCCCGGCAAGAAAAATGCCAAGGAAGAGAGAACATTTCGATACTGGGATACTCTATGGCAGTTTATTATAGTGTAAGCATTAACTGAGTACTAACTATGGCATAGTGTAGCCTTTTTAGTATTTTGGTAAAGTAGCATTATGTAACTATGAATTTCCGCTGTCTCAATTTGAAATAAATTAAGACATTAAGAAAATTAGTATTAAGTAAAACAAAGACTATGGTCACACTACCATTTTGGAAAATATAAAAGCACATTGAAAAAGTTACAACCAAGGAAATAAACCAAAGAAATAAAGAATAATCTTTATAAAAACTACGATTACAATAAGAAAATATATTTAAGAACGTGTGTAAATCTATAAATAATAATGGCCAAAAAATATATCCTTCTATTTAAATAATAAAAATCCTTAAAAAACAAACATAGTTTTCAGGTAATTAAAGTTGGGAACATTTTCAGAGTATTAGCAACAAAATTAAACATAATTTAGGTGAGAAATTCTTAAGGAAAAGCCGTATAAAAATTGATCTTTTAAATATGGAAACTTTTTAAAAAAGTTCAGTCCGTCATACAACGAACGTTTTCTCTCTCCTCTAACTCTTCATTTTCTCTTCTCTCTTTACCTTTCTCTCTTAAGCCAAGCACCTTCGCTTTTAGAAAGTCAAACGCTAGAAGGAGATCTCTTAAGAGAGCAGCTCTCTCGATAATGTCACCTTTGAACAAACGTTCTCTATCAGGCTCTCTCTTGCTCTCTCTTGTACCAAGTCGTGTTCAATAGTAATGTGCTTACGATCGATAGCTCCTAATTAGATATTTACTATCGATACTATTTATTTAACGATACTTAAATCGATACTTTGGCCTGCTGTATTTATGTTGCAATTATATCGATTAATTTCTAAGGCTCTTTTTCTCTAAACGACATATCCCCGCCCAGTTAGGGTATCCTCTTGTATTGGGAAAGCACAAACAACAAGTGGAATGTAGAGCAAAGTAATGCCGTCGTTGAACAACAACCACAACAATAACAACAAGAGCAACAACAATAATAATAACAAAAACAATGGCTAAGGGCGGCAGCTCATCTCTAAAGTGGTTAGCGTTGGCCACTTGAGTTCCGGATTGAGCCGGAGATTGGCCAACAGGCAACCGGCAACCGGGGATACGGGCAGCGGGCTACGGACTGAGGACTGGGGCAACGGTTAAGGGATAGGGGTGACTTTCCCCCCCGCTCCGATTCCCTCCGCAACAAAAGGACATTGGTCATAACACCTGCACACAGTTCATAAATAACCAACGGCTTGATTAAATTTTGATCCAACAACCTACTCCGCGCTCCCCCCCTCCCGGATAAAACTGCAAAGTGCCAATTACAAAAATAACAAGTTAGCCCGAAAAACTTATGTTGGCTTCTTGTGCTGTTGTGCTTTTACTTTTGCTTTTGCTGTTGCTGTTGCTGTTGCTTTGTTTGCTAGCTTGGCTGGCTGGCTGGCTGGCTGGCTGGCTGTCCCGGTGCATTATTAAGTTCGTACCAAGAAATCCGCAGGACTGCATCGAGTTCACGTGTGTGAGGGTTTGTCAGTGTTTGTGTGGCATTTAGCTGGCAAGGACATTTACATGGTTCCGTTCCGGCAGCAACTTTTTCGTAGCACACTTTTGCGGGCGCATTGATTGGCCCCACTTGCAGGACCCTCCTTCTGCTCCTCCTGTGGCAGCAGCAGAAGTCAACTGGCAGCTAACTTGATCCATCTGCAGGCCAGCAGCCGTAGGGTTTTTGGAGGCAGCCACCAGCCACCATCCCCACCAGCTCCAGCACGCAGGAGAAGTTTTGCAACCCCAAAAACAATGCCAAGTAGTGCCAACTTGCATTGCAGGCAAAATCGGGGAAAACCCCGGGAAGGGGGAACGCGGCGGAGCACGACAATAATATGAAATAAATTCCAATACGGCTGACGAGGAATGGGAAGTTGAGTGGGCTCGAGAGCCGAGGTATTGGCCAAGATGAGTGGCAAGCTGGCCAACGGCGGCGGCGGAGGAGCAGGAGCAGGGGACTGGGCCAGAGCGGACGCCGACCCGACCGTAAAAGGGCCGGCGTACAAGAAATCCGTACAAATTGAATAAGAACTCAATCTTGGCTACTGTCAAAACAACTTTTTTTCGGGGTACTAGGACGAAAGGTCCTGTGGCCAAGGCGGAATGATAGAAACACAAACGCACACACACTTACTCAGACACACACAGGATGCGGCAAAATAAAAAAGGCAACATCGGTTGTAAAAACAATACGGGGACGAGTTGCGGGACTTCTGGATACCCCGTAGCTGAACAGGTTTCCTGGTTTTGTATTTAACAATAATAATATTAAAAAGTATTAGTATATTAAACAAAAATTTTATTTCCTTGGTTTTAACTTTTTCAATGTGCTTTTTATTTACCAAAATTGTAGTGTGACCGTAGTCTTTGTTTTACTTAACCCTAATTTTCTTATTGTCTTAATTTGTCCTCAAATTGACACAGCGGAATTGGAACACAAATGCGGAAATTCATATTTACATAATGCTACTTTACCAAAATACTAAAAATAAACTTTCTCATTCGGTACGCAGTGAAACTTATAATCTGTTGTTGCTGCTTTGCTTGTACATTGCAGGAAGAGAAGCATGAACGAGAGAATACGATAGAATTTATAGAAATAATATATAGAATACTTTACCAAAATGCTAAAAATAAACTTTCTCATTCGGTACGCAGTTAAACTTTAAGCTGTTGTTGCTGCTTTGCTTGTAGATTGCAGGAAGAGAAGCATGAATGAGAGAATACGATAGAAATCTAAGAGGAAAAAATGCAATACTCTCTCAGAGTGCAGCTGAATATAAACTCTCTTTTGCTACTGAACGGAACTTATAAAGTGTTGTTCCTGCTTTGCTTGTACATTGCTGGCAGGGCGTGAAAGAGAAAGCGAGAGGAAGATCGGGCGGTTGTTTCAATTGCATTTTAATCAATTCCTTGGGAATGTCTGCCAGCTCTGAAGGATACTAATGAGAAAAAGGTGGCTCTTATTCTTGTCCTTGACAATATCTTCGCTAGACATGATTCATCAGCTGTGCATACCCTTCACTCCACCCCGTAAAGGGTATACAAAAAAATTGAATTGAAATTCCTTGGCAATTGTTTGTGTATCATTATGGTCATCATCAGTGTCCACGACTTTGTGTGGCTGTGGCTGTGGCTCTGCCAGTGGCTGTGACTGTGGCTGTTATTATTATGGCTATCGGATGCAGCATGCTCCGCTGGATGGTTGGCAAGGGCCAGGGTTCCGCTGGGGCTTTAAAGCCGCGAATACTTGGTACCGCGGGCACGTAGCCATAACCCAAACTCAAGGAGCGGTGCGGCCTGGACAAGATCGGGGTGGCGCGCTTTAAGGACACCCCGTATCACATGGCAACTGTGGGTGGGTGGGGGTCACTTCCTCCTGGCCATCGATTGATTTAGCGGCGGCGGGGGCCTGTCGACGCAGGCGGCACTATTAATTATCATGTTAAAATGTAATTAATTAAAGATGTCGTCAACGTGCGCTTGCACATAACTTTCAATGAAAAGTTAATAAATTACATAATGCCGAAAATGAAATTACAAACGCCATCAACGAGCCACGACAGCCGCAGCAACAATAATGCCATATATACTATGCCGCTCTCTGATAACAAATCAAACGAAAATGTTTAACCTGCGTCGCGGCGCGCCGACTGACGTGTCTGCGCCTCTGGGGGCGGGGCGGGGAGAAAGCATGACAAAAACCACAGCAAAACAAATTAATAAATACATAATAAATATGCGTAATAATAATGACTAAAGAAAAATCAGAAACAATAAATATTATTTGAGCAGTGTCGCCGAGCGCCCTTCGTCCCCTGAAACCAAAGGCAAACATCGGAATTAAAGGGCAGCCGCAGCAGCCACAGTCGAGGTCGAAACAGGAGGGCTTAGAGGTTGCTTTAAGGTTACTTTCAGGGAAACACAAAGGAAATCTTATAATAATATAAATAATATTCTTTAATTTTTAATATTAATATACATAAAATGTAGTATTTGTATATTATATTTAATTATATAAATGTGTACTAATATTATGTATTTCGAAACAAATATCTCTGGCCAGCCTCACCCTACACACGCACAGAATGTAACCAAGGCACCAAGGGCGCGCCTTACTATATAAAATGTAAATATTTAATTATATAAGTGTGTACTAATATTGTGAATTTTTAAACAAATTTCTCTGGCCGGCCTCTCCCTACACACGCACAGAATATAACCAAGGCACCAAGGCGCGCCTTACTATATAAAATGTAAATGTTTTTCATATCTCACCACTATGTTTATACTCACACAAAAGCAATTCCAACATGTAATCTTAATCGTTCTTAAATATTACATAATACTATAATATTATTGCAGTTAAATATTAAATAAAATAAGCTAATACCTGAAAATATGTTGTAAAAAGTAAACTATTGTATTTAAATTATTAAGTAAGTTAACCTTAACCTTAAAGCACAACAACAGTTGTTTTTACCTTCAACAAATAATATAAGATGGTGCTGCTATTATTGCCACCACAGCTGTGCAGGAGGCAGTCAAAGGAGGAGGACGTAAGGAGTCAGAGGAGGGGAGACAACAATGCTTGACATGTCATAAACGTTTATAAATTTCCATGCGCGTAAATAAAATCGTAACAATATTAAAACTGATGCGTCGCGCTATATTAAATAGATGGCTTCGGGGGGTGTTGGCGCGCTTTAAAATAATTTATCGCATGCAATATTCACACACTCCCAGGCACACCCGCACACACATACACATGCCGGATACGTGAGCAAGGACTCAAGTGCGTGACGCCGGTACGCTCAGCTTTGGAATCCGCATTTTTCGGGGGTGGCACCACGGGGCGTATGGGCGATATTCGGCTGGCGCCTTGAGAGTGGCGCGCATTTGTAGGCAAGTCAGGCAATCGCTTGCCCAATTAAGTGCGATGAAGCACCGCCAGAACAACCCATACAAGAGGCTGGCAGGGCAGGACTGCTCACCCACCCACCCCCGGGAGCCGGGCACATAAATGTTATCACAAATGGCTAATTCGACAAAGTCAAAACACTCGGAATCCGTCTAACAGCCAAATAAACAGCGTGGTTCCGCCCCCCCTTTCTCCTGCCCCTGCTCAATTAAAAGCGGGTAGCACTCAGCCCCCCCTCCAGTTACAAACACACTCCGGAAAATATATAAAAAAAATAACACCCTTAATTTACAAACAGCACAACACGGCTTTGGTTTCACATTGCAAGTCCTTTAAAGAGGAGGTGGTTTCTACTGGAAACTGTGTCAAAGAAATTATTATTAATTAAGCGAGTCCTTGATTGCTTATAAATGGATAGTTTATTATTGAGAAACATTAAAATTAAAATCGTAAACTTAATAAATTAAGAATTATTTGGTAAAGGTCTTAAAAGTATCGAAAACGTTGATTAATATTCTTTAAAGTAGAAAATAAAGGATATCACTGTGGACGGCAGTCCACGTAGTGACGATGAGCACCGAGACTGTAGTGATCAGGAAGGAGACTACTAAATAACAATTTAAACCTTGAACGAAATATATTGTAAACCTCTTTGAAATTTAAAATGAAACGTCTTAAATATAAGTTTCCTTTTTTTTTTTTTTTTTTTTTTTTTTTTTTTTTTTTTTTTTTTTAATGTTTTTTGTATATGTATTTTGCAAACAATTATTTGACACTGTGAGCTCTGAGTATTTTTAGTTGTTTGGCTTTTTTTCTTATAAGAATTGAATTTTTAACAATAAGAACAATATAGTTGTTTACTATGTAATTATTGTATGATAAAAAAAACCATAACTACATCCCGTCATACGATTATAATTTTGCCATTATACATTCCTTTATTTTCGGTATTGTTGTAGGAATACTCCGTTTCGTTAAGATTCTTGAAACTTTATACAAAATACTTAAATTTAAAAATATAAGCCTTAACATTGCAAATATATGTATCAGCTGATTTTTTTTGTCGTAGAAAGTCATCGTTTTTCTAAGATTATTGCAAAATAAGACTAATTACTTAAATTCAAAAATATATTGCAAATATATGTATTAGCTGATTTTAACCAGCACCGTACCGTTTAATTAGCGCTGCATTTTAGTGTTCCTATTCCATATTTCAAATGACACATAAATAAAGTAGCCTTGTTTTCTGGGTTTTGACAGTCTGGCAACATTAAGAGTCTGGACTTTCACGTGTTCATTTGGTGCTTTTGGTTCAATAAGTGAAAAAAAAAATGGAGAAGTTCGAGAAAATTGAGAAGATTGGAGAGGGCGCGTTTGGTGTGGTGTATAAAGGACGCAACCGCGTAACAGGACAATTTGTCGCGATAAAGAAAATTCGCTTGGAATCGGACAACGAGGGCGTCCCTTCGACCGCAATCAGGTAACCTGTCTTGGCGTCGGATGAACTTCGCAAACTATGGACGCACGTTCTTATGTATATTTTCCATTGAAGATTTACTATGTAAACCGATTTTTAAGTGAATTTGTGATTTGTTAGGTTAGGTAACCCATAATTAAGCATGATAAAATGTACATCAATATGTACTGCCATACATATGTACGTACATCCGTAGATAACTCTCATTTCGAGGTCCATAATGAATGATGTACATCCTTCTTAATGTCTGCAATACCATTAGCTTATAACCGATTATCTTTTTCATATATTAATAATTTACTCGACGTTTTACCAAATTTGTTTTTCAATACAGGGAAATTTCATTGCTGAAAGAGTTGAAGCATGGGAACATCGTCTGCTTGGAGGACGTTGTGATGGGAGAAACTCACTTATATCTGATCTTTGAATATTTCCCGATGGACCTCAAGAAGTACATGGACTCGCTGCCGGCGGATAAGCAAATGGACAGTGCATTGGTCAAGAGCTACTTGTACCAGATAACGAATGCCATTCTCTTTTGCCACCGCCGCCGAGTGCTGCATCGTGATCTGAAGCCAGAGAACTTATTGATCGATACGAACGGCCTGATCAAGGTGGCTGACTTTGGGCTTAGCCGCCCCTTTGGCATTCCCGTGCGGGTTTACACTAACGAGATCATGACGCTGTGGTACCGGGCACCGGAAGTCTTGCTGGGCTCACCTCGCTACTCCTGTCCCGTCGACATTTGGTCGATTGGATGCATATTCGCAGAGATGGCAAAGGGGAAACCGCTGTTCCCGGGAGAGTCGCAGATCGACCAACTACGCCAGATGTTTAAGTTAGTAATTATGGGTATATTGTGGGTTTATTTGCAAGATAATAACATTTGTGATTTGCAGAATTCTAAGAACTCCTACTGAGGAGATTTGGCCAGGCGTAACTTCCCTGCCCGACTACAAGGCCACATTCCCTTGCTATTCGACCTACCAATTGCCCGACCACTTGAAAAATCTCGAT